>JAWVWN010002106.1:0-20000 GCA_037367305.1 Phrynocephalus vlangalii | reverse complement strand
CTGAACCTCTGGCCTTTCTCACTTAATTTATGGTAGAGATATGTCTCAAAAAAATCACACACAGAGAGGCACACATCTGCAGTTTTAGTGACATTGTTGGGAGACAGGTAAGAACCTGGATAGATGGATGCCATTATTTAAATCTTATTTCCTCACTCCTCACGAAGAAGAGGGTGCAAATGGGGAAAATAGACCCCTTTCTGGGGCCGATCTTCCCACAGGAACTGCCTGGCCATGGTCTCCAGGCACCTCATGTGGATAATAAGGTTGGCAGATGCCAAGGAGAAGGGAAAGGGGTGGGGTGATGGGGGGGGCGGAAAGGAAAGAGGCGGCGGCAGCGGCGGCGGCAGTGGAAAGGAGGGTGGAGAAAAAGTGCCAGGCCTCCGGCAGGTGTTAATGAGCTTTGGAGATTACAGGGTCTGGTACCATTCATTGCGGACTCGCGTTTACTGTGTGAACTTTCCTTTATTCCTGGCGCTGCAGTTAATTGTCGGTGTAACCCACACTTGAAAGGTCGGAGCGCCTGTTCCTACACTGACACCTACACAGGGCGTGGAGCAGAATTGGACTCTGACAGCCTCACAAAAGAGCAGGGCAACCGTTCTGCACCCTAATTTGCTCTCCACTTCCTCAGCAAGAATTATCCCACCATCACCACCACCCCTTTATTTCTTTTTGAGAAGGTTTTACATCTTCCGTCTCCCAACAAAGGCCTGTTACGGATGTGTTTGTGTGTGTGTGTGTGTGTGTGTATGCACACCGAGGGGTATGTGTGTGTTTGTGCTTGTGTGTTTGGACAGGAATGGCCCTTGCCGTGGAGGGTGCTGATGCATTCAGTTGGCACAGTACGTCCAATTGGTCCTGCCATGAAGGTGTGGGACTAATTGACGATTCGTCACAGCGAATGGAAGCAGCCAAACATGATCTCCATGACTGTTCAATGAACCTCTGAACTGCTGGCAAACGGTGGGCAATGAATCTTTATCTTCCTCTCTCTCGCACAGGCTAAGGAACGGAGGAAGAGGAGGAAGTGAAGTAGGAGGAAGAGAAGGAGGAGGAAGAAGAGAAGGACCTGGCCAGGTGGAAGAACCGGGCCAGGCCCCTGACCCTCAATGGGCACCCCACAGGTTCCTCCACATGAGAGCACAAAGCCAAGAGCCCAGTGCTCTGTGTGCTCCATGGGCACTGGGCACGTGCCAGGGAAGCTCCTGCGTAGCCGAAGAGACCCGTCTCCAAGCCAGTTGTGGGGGAAGAGAAAGACTGCATCTCTCCTGGATGCCTTCAAAAGGGGATTGGACAGATTCCTGGAGGAAAACGTCCATCACAGGTGACAAACCATGATGGAGATGTGTGTCATCTCCAGGCTTAAAAACCAGGGTACTTCAAGGGCCAGATGCAGGGGAGTGGTATCAGGAGACAGATATCTAGTCTCATGCGCTCCCAAACGCATCTGATGGGGCCCACTGTGAGATACAGGAAGCTGGACTAGATGGGCCTTTGGCCTGATCCAGTAGGGCTCTTCTCATGTTCTTATGTTATGTTCTTATGTACTGGCACCCTCCGTATCCCCAGTGACTGGCCCCTGCTCTCTCTGTTCACGCAGCAGCCAGGGAACATAGTAACGGACTGGCTGACAGGAAGCTATCTCTGATTCTCTTTTCAGCTCTGAAAGGGGCCACAAGACTACTAACAGTGTAGAACTTCTAATAAATATTTATTTATTATTAATTTTTACCCCACCTTCCACCTTATGAAGGACCCAAGTCAGCTTTAAGAGACAATATTGAAAGACAAAAACAGTAAGTGTGCAATGGTTTAAAAAGAACCAAAGAAACACCACACTAAAAGACGGTGGATGAAAACAGCACCAAGAACACCTTGAAAAGCAACACGGTGCGACCGCCCACTTACACCCTCCACTTGCACTGGAATAAGAGAGCAGGCGGCCCTTGCCTGTTTGCGGACGGACAGCAAATATCATTCACAGCCCTTGCATGAAGCAAGGTGGAGAACACCAGAGCCGGGTTTTAAAACGCAAGAGTGGAGTGGATGCTTTTATGATGGGGACTGGTGAGAAACTCATTTGGTTTGTGTTGTAATGTGTGTCCCGAACATGAACCAGCAGTCAGTCAGCTCGCAAGTGAAACATTGGCACTGTTTTATAATATCCAAAACATGTGCCAAGAAGTCCACTTTTCAAAAAGCTTGCACAGAAATTGCGTCTAGTTGAGGAAAACAAACACCAGCCAGATCGACCACCAGTAGCGAAACCCTTTTGTCTGTTTCCAGCAGCAGTGATTCCACCATTCTGCTCCCAAACACCTTTGGTGGGGCCACTGTGAGATACAGGAAGCTGGCATTTAATTACGGTACATAGCAATTTCCTATGAATCAAGATATGGGACCCTGGATCACACACACACACACACACACACACACACACACACACACACACACACACACACACACACACAAATAAATAAATAAATAAATAAATAAATAAATAAAAGAAGGCCATGGGGTTCTGTCAGCCCTACATGGCTTCATGGGCAGCTCTGATGACATGGGTTCTTCTTCTTCTTCTTCTTCTTCTTCTTCTTCTTCTTCTTCTTCTTCTTCTTCTTCTTCTTCTTCTTCTTCTTCTTCTTCTTCTTCTTCTTCTTCTTGTATGCATTGTGGGGGTTTTTTTGTAGCCCTGATGGCCTGGTGTGTTATCTTCAAGGTGTCTATCAGTTTGGATCCGGAAATCCCACCAGATCTTCACTTTGTCATTTTCTGACACCTTCTCCCCCTGATTCCCCATGGGTCTTTGGAGGCTGACAATTTAAATATATACTGTATATAGCACAATGGCCAGTGCACTAATTTTGCCACTCTATCATGTCTAATTTTGTCATATGTTTGTGCAGTCTTTGGGCATTCGCAGAGGAGGTGTGACACAGCTTCGTCTTTTTTCTTGGCAGATTCGACATTTGCTGTTAGCACTTATTCCTTGAATCTTCTCTTTCCTCACATTGGTTTTGGAGTGCTTGTTCTTGGGCAGCAAGAAAAATCAAGCCTTTGGAGGAGGAGGAGGAGGTGGAGGAGGAGGAGAAGGAGGAGACTTCAGGAGACGATAGGCTGACAGTTGGCTCTTGGGAAGAAAGAACCTTCATGGGTCCGGTTGGGGAATGGGTTGGGGCCTCATCTCCAAGAGGCCACCGCCACTGCCAGGGCAGCCCCTGTAGGGTGATGCAGCCAGCCAAGCAGGCCAAAGAAGGCTGGGGGTGAAGGTGATTCGGGACTTTCTTCTGTGCAGGCCATCCGTGAGGAGGAGCCATGCCGAAGAGGAGCAGGAGTCGGCTAGCTCATGACTTGGGAGGGCCTCTCCTTGACCTGGCAAGGATGGGATGTCTGTGAACATTCTGATGCCTCCAAGGTTGAAACCCCTTTTTCTCTTTGAAAAAGAGAAAGAGAAGGGGAGATCTTGCCTCCTCACGGGCAATTACAGCTGGCTTTTCCTTCCCGACCAGAGAGCATGGTGCTCTACTCCCCACGGAGGCTGGCCCAGGGTCACCTTGGCTGGCCCTCGTCCCAGAAACACAGGATCCAGGCCAGCACCACCCATGCTTGTGGCAGCCCGTGAGCCTACGACGCTCTTCGGGCGAATGGGAGTCAGTAATAAGAAAAACCCTACCTTTCAATCTTTCTCTCTCTCTGCCACTCCTGCCGGTCTCCTCCTGCCCCATCTCTCTAACTCGCTGTGTGCCCCCCCCTCTTCCTCCTCTGAACGGTGGTTTCAGTTCCACTCAAAATACCGGATGCCGTGGAGAAATGAAGATGATGGGTTTTGGCCGGGGAGCTCTTTCTTCCATCTTCAAGCAACCAGTGACCCCTGGTAGCCATTTATTAAATGTCAGGGAGAGCTATTTCCAAGTGCAGTGCACATTTTTAACACATGAAAGCAAGAAGAAACGCTTCATGCCGGAGAGTTTAAATTTAAATCAGGCAGAGATGTATGAGTTCTTTCGTTTTGTGTTAAAAGAAGCTGAAAAATACTTTGAGGACGCAGTTCAAATCTTTCTTAAATCATTTTCATGGTGATAAAACAATTTACAACGGTAACAAATATATTTATCTCTGGCAGAGATTAAATGGTCTCCTCTTTCCGTTCCTACGGAGGTTGTCTGCTTTGGCTCCTGCTGCAGGAAGCAACCAACTCTTTGACGGACCAGCACCTGGTCCCAGGTGACGAAGAGTTGTATGGCAGGTGCAATGGGGTTCATGGCGAAAGCCCTTTGCAAAGTTTCATGGGGCTGCCTGGCTACATGCCATAGTGGATTGGGGGCTGTTCTTCACTGGCTTTTGATCTGTCCTTATTAAGGAGGGGCTACTGATTCAGAGAAAACCACCTCTTCCAAACGGAAACACAATCTGCCTCATTTGGACAAACATTGTAGCAGGTCCACCTTAAAACTGAGTGACTGGAGTGAATTTCCAAAATGATTCTTGCCTGGAGCATAGATTGGCTTTACTGCAGGCATGTCCAAACTTCAGCCCTCCAGATGTTTTGGAACACATCTCCCACAGTCCTATGCCATTGGCCATCTAAGCTTGGAATTCTGGGAGTTGTGGTCCAAAACATCAGGAGGGCCAAAGTTTGGACATGCCTGCTTTACTGGGATAGAAAGTAATCTCTTCCTCTTCCTCTTCTGTGGGGATTCCATACCCCAACAGACTCTGAACCCCGAAATAAGTTGGCAGCACCGAGGCAGCCTTTAGGGCCTGGATTTCCAGAGAACAAGAAGGAATCTGGTGGGGTTCAGCTGACCTGGTGTTGACCTCACTCCGGAGGCCAGAGAAACAATGGCACTCCAGGATATCAGGGCACATCTGGTCCGTGACCAAGCCCAAAGCTCCTTCCTCTCCCCTTCCTCTCCCCTCATCAATGATTCCCCACTAGCTAAGCATGTTCCTCCGAGATAAGGGTGCATTCTCCCCCCACCACCAATGGAATGCATACGTGACCAAGACATAAGAACATAAGAACATAAGAACATAAGAAGAGCCATGCTGGATCAGGCCAAAGGCCCATCTAGTCCAGCTTCCTGTATCTCACAGCGGCCCCACCAGATGCGTTTGGGAGCGCATGAGACTAGATATCTGTCTCCTGATACCACTCCCCTGCATCTGGCCCTTGAATTACCCTGGTTTCTCCATCATGGTTTGTAACCTGTGATGGACTTTTCCTCCAGGAATCTGTCCAATCCCCTTTTGAAGGCATCCAGGCCAGATGCCATCACCACATCCTGTGGCAGGGAGTTCCATAGACTAACAACGCGCTAGGTGAAAAAATATTTTCTTTTGTCTGTTCTTACTCTCCCAGCCCTCAATTTGAGTGGATGTCCCCTAGTTCTTGTATTTTGGAAGAGGGAGAAGAGCTTCCCTCTGTCCACTTGACTCATGCCCTGCATTATTTTGTATGTCTCAATCATATCCCCCCTCAGGCGCCTTTTTTCCAGACTAAAGAGGCCCAAATGTTTTAGCCTTTCTTCATAAGGGAGGTGCCCCAGACCAGTAATCATTTTAGTCGAAGACCATACTTCCTCTGTCTCTTCATCTGTCCTATTGTGTTACTGTCATCAACAAAGACCTTTTGGTCCCAGGCACAGGACAGAGACACTCACACACACTCACTCAGACACACAGAGAGAGAGACACCCGCACACAGAGAGACGCAGCCTGGGACCAGAGATGATTGTACTCCCAAAACTCTGTGTATGTGTAATTAATAATAATGCTACACTCTTCCACTTCCACTTCCACTTCCTCCTCCTCCTCCTCCTCCTCCTCCTCCTCCTTAGCCTTCACACGAGTTAGAGATGCCAAACTCACAGCAAGTGTCCAGCTGACTTGCCTCCCTCTCCTCCCCATGTTGAGTTGGATTTGTGATGCCTGAGTCCCCCCCCCAAGTGCTCTTTGTCACTGTTGAATAGTGACAAGCCACAAACCACCACGAACCACCGCTGTCCTGCTTTGTGCCCATCTCAACTGACAAATATGTCCAAAGCCAGGGAGTCCTGGGAGATGGAGCCAGACCAGCTTCAGCAGGATGCCCAGTTTTATGTAGCTGCTTCCAAGCTTTCCAAGGCAGCAGGGGCAACTTCATTACACACACAATACATTCCTAGAGAATCTTTGAACAAATGGCAAATATCTGTGACAGGTTGACATACAGGGAGAAGCAGATGGCTTCACACTAGCCGGACAAGGCACAGCAACACAGGCCCCAACATTAATAACCTCAAGGAGGAATCGTTGCTTGGCTCTCAGATGCCCTCCAACAAAGCAGGCAGATCTACAAAGGGGCACAGTAAAGGATTTCCATCTCCAAAGTGACCGGTCATCTCAGCAGCGCTGGGTTCTCTCCCTGAAGCAGGGCCCCAGCACAGTATTTGGATCACTTCCTGTCACCGCCGGTGGTCTTGGCTCAGTCATGCGTGCGTGCGTGCGTGGCTGCCAGGGATACCAGAGAGTTTGTGCCACTTGCTGAGGGTCTTGCTGGAGACAACTTCACTTGCTTAATTACGCTGGATGGCAGCTCCTTCGCCGCTTCCCTGCCAGACTGCCAGGCTGCTTATCTCGGCTGAGTCCAACTCCTTGGGTGGTTCAGTTTCCACTAGCTGGATTATTGTCTGCTCACTGCCCTATTACACCAACTGCTAAGTTCCTCAGCTGTGGTTCATTTGATGATTTGCTTCTGGTTCGTTATGTGTGATAATATACTATATTTTTCGACTGCTGATCTTATTGTGCTCCAATAAGACGCCTTTTCTCATTGGCATCAGAACTAGTATTATTGCGCAATTCCCAGTGCAACCAGATGCGTCTGTTCTTTCCAGCCACAGAAACAGCAACACTTGCTGGCTCCAGCTCGATGGCATTGACAGAGCAGGGGCCTCCACGTTGGGCTGCTGCTGCAAATGGATAAGGAGAAGCCATGCAGCGGGAGGCCCTGGAAGCCTCTCGTCTGAGAAGGACTCTCAGAAGTCCACTTGTCCAGTGGTTTGGGAATACGTTTTTCCCTTGCGCTTTGTGGAAACACACACCTGTTGGCAAAGGGTCAGTCTTGGGCTGGGTGTTAGCCATGAAACATAAGTGGGAACCCCACATGTTCAAGAGTCTCCCTACATAACCGATTCTTGGCCAAAGGATCCTCCCAGCAGCAGCTTCTGGTGAGGCAAGAGCCCGAGAGAGAGAGAGAGAGAGAGAGAGAGAGAGAGAGAGAGAGAGAGAGAGAGAGAGAGAGAGAGAGAGAGAGGCTTTCAGCAGCAGGGCGCTTCCTGCGTCCTCCTGTCCATGTTTCCATAGCACCCAAGAGCCAATCCCTTGCTGGGCAATGAAGAAAACAACATTTCATGATAAGCAGGGGAACTAGATCAACAAGAACCCTGAAGTTAAAGCAAACCCACCCACAAAGCCAACAGGAGAGGGAGACAAGAGCGTGAGGATCTAAAAGGAACGGAGGGAGACCACAAGATACCCATAAGAATGAGATGGACTTCACCACCACCACCACCTCCTCCTCCTCCACCACCACCACCACCACCTCCTCCTCCTCCTCCACCACCACCACCACCACCTCGACGCTCCAGGAGTCGCTCCCCCCGCTCCCCCAGTTTCTCCCAGTTCCTCCCCATTTCCAAGGCACATGTGTGTGTGGTGCCTAGAAAGGCCCCTTTAACGTCAGCAGAGTTCTGCTGGCTTATTGTGCCATGAAGTGTTTCCGATTAGCAGGCAATTTGATGGAGTGAGGCATTTTAATGGGGCTGGCGCAGGAATGTGCATGCCAACGTGATACAGAAATAGAACTTCACGAGCATCTTGCTTCCGGCACAGGTATTTTCCACAGTTCCGTCTGGAGCTGGAACACCCATTTAGACTGAAGTGCTACAACGTAATTGAATTAGAAAAGGGGATTAGGGATCTTTCAAGCGCGGTCGTAGACAGAGGCTTTTGTACTACAATCTGTTGTGTTCTATAAACAGTCACAAGAGCATTAATGCACAGAACTGGTTGCCTGGCATGGCAAGGAAGGGGGGTACCAGAGGAATACCAATCCTTGGCTCCCCTGTTTACATTTCTTCTGGGCAGGAACATATTGAGGAAGAAGGGAGGGAAGGCAGGCCAAGGAGACCGACCGTCTGGGCTGTGGCCAGGGCTGGCACCAGAGCCCTCAGGGTGAGCGCAGCGGGCAGAGAGGATGTGAGGTAGGGGAGGGGGAGGGGTCCCATATTGCACTCCAGCAGAAGGATGCAAGAATCAGGATAATGGTGCAACTGGACTGCATCAGAAAAGCATCCAAAACTGCTTGTATGCAAATGCCAGAAGCCTTCAGAACAAAATAGGGGAGCTGGAATACTTAGCAATAAATGGTGGACGGATGATAACCAATGGGATACAGTTGTCCCAGGCTACAAACTGTACAGGAAGGACAGGAAGGACAGGTGGTGTAGCCTTGTATGTCAAAGAAGTGATAAAATCGTACAAATTGGAATATCCAATTGATTTGGAGAGTCACCATTAGAAACTCTGTGGGTAAGAGCAGCAGGCCACAAGGAGGGCCTAACAATAGGCATATGTTATTGGCCTCTGACCCAAGCCCATGAGGGGGACTGGCAGTTGGAGAATGTTGTAAAGGAGGCATCCAAGAAGGGAAGCCTGGTTATAATGGGAGACTTCAATTACCCTCACATAGACTGGGTGAACTGTTGTTCAGCACATGATAAAGAGACAAAGTTCCTAGATATGCTAAATGATTGTTCCCTGGAACAGATGGTTGAAGACCCAACTAGAGGTGCAAGAATCCTTGACTTGATCCTGAGTAATACACAGGATCTGGTGCAAAATGTTAATGTAACTGAACCAATAGGGAACTGTGACCACAACACAATTACTTTTAACGTAATGATAGACTGCCAAACACTGATAAAATATAACACAGAGACCTTAAATTTTCAAAAAAGAAATTTCCCAAAGATAAGGAAACTAGTAAAAAAAGAAGCTCATAGGGAAAACTGAGAGTCCAAACCCTCCAAGAGACATGGAGGCTGCTCATAAAAACAGTAAGAGAGGCTCAATTGGAATGCATACCCAAAAGGAAAAAGGGCACTGCCAGGTGTCTTAAAGGAGCTGTTTGGGAAGTGTTCAAAAGCAATCAAAGCTCATTTAGAAGATGGAAGGCTTGTCCAAACAAGGACAACAGGCAGAAACATAAATTCTGGCAGAACAAATGCAAGGCAACAATCAGGAAAGCAAAGCAAGACTTTGAGGAGCATATAGCTAAAAAGACTCAAGGTAATAACAAGGACGTCTTGTTTTTACTTGTTTTAACATTATAAGAACTCAACCAGGGTCCCAGTCACACGACCGTTTTGGTGCTGTGTTTGCTGCGAATGACTGCGCAACAAAAGATTGTGCATCCACTCCAAGGTGCAGCATTTTGGCACCCCAGTGGACCACACCCCCTGAAGTGCACTTTAACTGCATCATCCTATACCACCACTTGGGTTTTGATCAAATTACTCCTCTTAATGATGCACAGTTTTTTACCGCTGCAATTGCAGTGCGACCGGTGAACATTCACACCATTTCAGTCCCCCCCTTTTCTGCCTCTTTCTGCTGTCCTACTTTAATAATCAATTGCTGCCATTTCAATAACTGAGGACTTCTACAAGCTGCAAATTACCTGGTACAGTGACCAATGGGAAAGGACATGAGAGATGAGAGAAAAACAAAGGAGTTACTATAAAGGCGCTCTGGTACTAGGGATACACTGCCACATTCTCAAACTTTCGTATGAACTCTTGCAGTAATACTAGAAAGCCGACATGCCGGTAATCAACAAGCAAATAACTTTTTTATATATATGTGAGAATGACAGAGAAAAGCAAATCAATAAACAGGAAAAAGATGTGCATTTGGCAAGACGGGATGCACAGAAAGAAGTATAATATGCCCCTGCCGTCAGGGTGTTAACTGCGCATCAAATGTCACGTGATCACCCATTATTTTAGTACGCATCAAAATATGATGCACAGTTAATAGCTGTGAAACTGAGGCCTAGGAAGGCCATTGCACCCTTAGATGACAATGGAAGGCAAGGGATTATTAAAGAGGAAACAGAGATTGCAGAGAGACTCAATGAATTCTTTGCTTCAGTATTCACTGAAGAAGACAGAGACCACATGCCCCAAACAGAGCCTATCTTCGTAGGGATGGAAACCAAAGAATTAAGCCAGACAGAAATAACCAGGGAGGAGGTTCTTGCATGTCTTGTTCAACTAAATGCTAACAAATCGCCAGGACCAGACGGCCTTCATCCACAAGTTCTCAAGGAACTTAAAGATGAAATTGCTGGTGTCCTGGCCAAAATATATAATCTTTCCCTCAAATCAGGCATTGTGCCTGATGACTGGAAGGTAGCAAATTTAACACCAATCTTCAAAAAGGGATCCAGAGGCGATCCAGGAAACTACTGACTGCTCAGTTTGACATGTGTCCCAGGTAAAGTGATGGAAACCATCCTAAAAGATAAAATTAATAGGCACATAGAAGAGAAGGCACTGCTGAAGGAGAGTAAACATGGCTTCTGCAAGGGAAAATAAGGCCTCACTAATCTGATGGAATTTTTTGATAGTGTCCACAAGCATGTGGATAAGCGAGATAAGGTAAACATTGTTTACCTGGACTTTCAGAAGGCTTTTGACAAGGTCCTGCACCAAAGGCTCTTGAATCAACTTGCCAGTCATGGAATCGTGGGGCAGGTCTTATCCTGGATCAGCAATGGGCTAAGGGACAGGAAACAGAGTGGAGCACTAAATGGACACTTCTCCAAGTGGAGGGAGGTAAAGAGTGGGGTCCCCAAAGGTTCAGTACTGAGACCCCTGCTTTTCAACCTCTTCATAAATGATCTAGTAGGAGTCAACAGCAAGGTAGCCAAATTTGCCAACAACACTAAAATATACAGGGTAGTAAAAACTGAGAGAGATTGTGAGGAGCTCCAGAGGGATCTCTTGACACTGGGGGAGTGGACAAACCTGTGGCAAATGAGCTTCAACATTAGGAAGTGCAGATTGCACATTGGGGCAAAAAAAAATAAAAAGACTCAATTACATTTATAAGCTGTTGGGGTCTGAAATCTTGGTAACACACCAGGAAAGGGACCTTGTTGTCCTGGTGGACAGCTCAAGGAAGGTTTCAACCCAGTGTGCTGGAGCAGTGAAAAAAGCAAACTCAGTGCTAGGGATCATCAGGAAGGGTAAAGAAAATAAGTCGGCCAGTGTCATTTTGCCTCTTTATACATCTATGGTGAGGCCCCATCTGGAGTACTGTGTCCAGTTCTGTTGTGGTCACCATACCTCCTGAAGGATATTATGGAAATGGAAAAAGTACGGAGGAGGGCAACCAGAATGATTAGGGGACTGGAACACCTTCCTTACTGTCTGCTGAAGGGTTGTATCTGGAGGCCTTTTACCACACAGCCCAGCTTCCTGGCAGGGGGAGGGGGACTGAGGACCTCTTCCTTTGACTTCTTGCATTAAGGAACACCTTCTCTTGGGCCATCTGGCTGGTGGCTCTTACATAAGAATATTTTTTTTAATAAAGTAAATTTTATTATAAAAGCAATCACCAACACCCCAGACAAAAACAGTGACCCCCAGGCATCCGATACATTGGATATACATTAATAATAAAACAAATTAAAATTAACAATATGTACAATTCTATATAAATTAACAATTAACAATCCACAAGGTTTACTTAGCTTTTAACGTTTTAATTACCCCAAATTGGTCAAACATACTCATATAATTCAGTAGCTTCTCAAACCATTCCTCCTCTTTCTCATTGACCTTAAACCCTTTCATTCTGCGTATCTTCATAGTTAGGTATTCTAAAATTATAATATTATTTAATTTTTTCCTCCATTGGTTCACTGCTAGCTCTTCTGCATTTTTCCAATTACTTGCTATGACCTGTCTGGCTGCAATTACCATCAGGCTTACCCATTTACATTCCTCTTTTGTTTTTAACTCTGTGCTACCCAGGCTAATGAGAACCATTAATTTAGATATTTCCACTTTCCTTCCCACAATTTTCGATATTTCTCTACCAATCTGTCTCCAAAAATTATTAACTAGCGGACAATCCCACCACATATGACTGTACGTTCCCATTACTTCACACTTCCTCCAGCAATTTTTGCTTCCTAACTTTGTAATATGATACAACCTTACTGGTGTGTAATACCATTTTTGTATCAGCTTCAACCCCTGCTCCTGGATTATCCTAGAGGCCGTAACAAACGGCGGTTGCTGAAAGATTCTATCCCAGTCTTCATCTAAAATTTGTTCCTGAATATTTTATTTATTTTATTTATTTATCCATTCAACTTATATGCCGCCCACTACCCAAAGGTCTCTGGGCGGCTTACAATCAAAGAATTAAAACAATTTAAAATAGTTATAAATAAAATATCAATAAATCATCAAACAGTAATAAAAACCTTCTTTAAAATCATCATCCTAAAATTGTCATCAGCGGACCCACAATCTATATTGTATCAATTAAAAACCTTCTGGAACAGGAAGGTTTTTACCTGGCGCCGAAATGTAATCAGTGTTGGCGCCAGGCGGATCTCAATAGGGAGGGCATTCCATAACTTGGGAGCAGCTGCCGAGAAGGCCCTTTGTCTACAAGCCATCCCTCTCACCTCCTTGAGGGATGGCTCTTTCAAAAGGCCCCCCTGGCTCGATCTTAATCGCCGGGTAGGTTCGTATGGAAGGAGGCGGTCCTTCAGGTATCTAGGTCCTAATATCTAGCTCCCAATATTCTTTTAAGCTTTCCTTTAGTGATTTCCCCATATTTAATAAAACCTTGTACAATAAGAATATAAGAACATAAGAAGAGCCCTGCTGGATCAGGCCAAAGGCCCATCTAGTCCAGCTTCCTGTATCTCACAGTGGCCCCACCAGATGCCTCTGGGAGCGCATGAGACTAGATATCTGTCTCCTGATACCACTCCCCTGCATCTGGCCCTTGAAGTACCCTGGTTTTAAGCCTGGAAGTGACACATCTCCATCATGGTTTGTAACTGTGATGGATTTTTCCTCCTGGAATCTGTCCAATCCCCTTTTGAAGTCCTCCAGGCCAGATGCCATCACCACCTCCTGTGGCAGGGAATTCCACAGACTAACAATGCACTGGGTGAAAAAATATTTTCTTTTGTCTGTTCTCACTCTCCCAACTAGACATGGGCACGACTCGGCAAAATTGTCGTTTCTGTTTTCGGTTATCGTTTCCGTTACGTAACGGAAACGGTAACAATAATTAAGCCATCAGAACTCGAACTCGAACCGAAAAAAGAAAAATTTGGTCGGGTTTTTCATTTCCGTTTGTGGCATCGCGGCGATCGTGCAATGCGAAGCACAGAAAAAGTTTATAAAAGTTTTTTTAAAAAAACCCCGACTCCCAGCCAAAAAAGCAGGCGAAAATATGCCTGCCTGAGGCTTTGCCACCTACCAGAGGGGTGGTTTCTGGGGGGTCCCCGGCCTCCCCCCCCCTCTTCTCCTGTCCTGGGCTGCTTGCACCAGGCTGTGTGTGGGGGTCATCCTCGTCGTATGTCTCGCTGCATGCCATGTGTTGGGGGGGGGATCCAAAATGGTGACCACAATTTTTCTTTTGAAATTGTGGTTAAAAAAACAACAACACCAAACCACCACAGAAACATGTGAAATTTATTTATTTTAAATGCCTGAATTTTTATAGTAGCAGCAGTGGGTTTTTTATAGCAATAAAATGTCGTATTGATTTTATTTTATTTTATTTTATTTTATTTTTTTAGACCTGCCCATTTGGGCTGGGCATGGGATGGGACCATGCAATTTTTTTGAACCATTCCACCAATGGCATCGCCAGGTTTTTGACTGACACTTCTGGATGCCGGCACCTTCCAGAAATCGCAGTCGGGTGTATGGATGTGGTTGAGGGAGGAGGGCTGGCTGCTGGTGCTGGTGTGATCCGATCGAGATTGAGGAGGGAGGCTGGAGGCTTTAGGATTTAAGTTAGGCAGGCAGGGAGGGAATTGAATTTAGAAAATAATTTCTTTGATTCCCTGCAGCTTTGTCTGCTGAAGGGAATAGCAGTTTCTTCTTTATTTCTTCTCTGGCAGTTTGTGAGGACTTTTTTTGATATTGGATAAAGGGGGAGGTTCGACTGGGAGTGGGAGGTGTGGATTTATTTTAAAAATATATTATATACAGTGGAACCTTGACTTACATACTGCTTGACTTGCATCATATTTGACTTGCAGCAAGAAGGGGCCTGTTTGACTTACATCTCGGAGCCCCGGCGCAAGGCACTGGAATTGGGCGGCAGCCACAACCCAGCATCGTGGCTGCCGCCTCCAAACTGCTCCTGCCTTCTTCCCCTCCTCCGGCAGCGGCAGCTTCGGCGAGGCCAGCTCAGAGCACCTGGAGCTGGTCCTCAGCCTCACTGAAGCCGCCGCTGCTGCCGGAGGAGAAGAAGGGCCGGGAGCTCGGGGCTGGCCTCGCTGGTTAGACAGTTGGCTCAGTCTTGTAAAAAATCTGGCTGCAGAAGTCTGGTCCACAATGGAAGCATTTTAGTTGGGGAGCTGTAAAGGTGTGGGACTCTAATGGTAAGCATAGAGTTGTTCAGACCTTGGAACGTCAGGTTAAAAATCAGTAAAACTTAAATGTTAGACATTGTTGCTATGAACATTAAAAAGTGGAGGCATATAACTTGTGGACTATAATTCCAATGCCTCCTCCTCTCTTTGAAGAGACATTTCATTTACATCCCCAGAAGGAATCTCCTATCCCAGTCAAATTTGTGTTAAATTGCTGTTTCCGGGGGTCTTTTTCATCATCTAGAACGGATTAATCCGCTTTCCCATTACTTTCTGTGGGAAACGTTCGTTTGACTTAAGTCATGTTTGACTTAAGTCTAGACCACTGGAACGGATTAATGACGTAAGTCAAGGTTCCACTGTACTACCATTTATTTTCTATTTTCCCAACTTCAATTTGCTTGCACACACACACATTTGGGGTGCAAGCCAAGAACAGAACCTCTATCCTAAGTGATATCCTAACTGCCCACTCGCCCGCCCGCCCGCGCCACCACCCGCCTGCAGCCCGCGCCGCCACCCACCTTTAGCCCGCGTTGCCGCCCACACACTCGCCTGCCTGCGGCTGCTGCCCACCCATGCCCCCCCCACCGCCGGCCGCCCACACCTCCCCCCCGCTACCCGCCCCCCGCCCCGCCCGCCGCCTAGGGCGCAACAACACCTAGCGCTGGCCATGATTGCGGGACGCCCCTATGCTCTGGGAAGTCAAATCGCGCTAAATCGCAGTGGAAACGACAAACGACAAACGGAAACGACAAATTTTTGAAAAATTTCACGACAAACGGAAACGACCCAAAATGGACCCATTCCGACAAACGAAAACTCGAAACGTCATTTTTTCTGGTCGTGCCCATGTCTACTCCCAACCCTCAATTTGAGTGGGACCTGAGAACCCCCCCCCCCAAGGTGGTGGTGGTGGTGAGTGGCTGGATTCCCCCCTTTCCTTCCCTGCCCATCCCTGCTGGGTGGTTTGAAGGTGCTCCCTTTGCCACGTGTGGCTTCCTCAGGCTCATTCAGGATCAGTTGCAGGCGGTGACCTCCTTGTCGATGTGCCTCTGAGCTGAAAGAAACCAGCTCCCAATTTATCGCCAAGGTCACCGTTTCCCGTCCTTCATCTGGAGGAAGTTTCACGAGCCATTGGGCAATCACGCTCAGGCTGCTCTGCTGGAGAGAGAAATGGCTGTCAATCGATACCACCATTTCAGGCAGAAAATGATGGGGAAAGAGAGGGCCCCTGACAGCCTTCGCTTCCATAGGGATCTGGGCAGAATAAAGTCCAGGCAGCTCAAGTCCCCAAGAGGCAAGCGCCTGCATTGCTACCCAGCTGCCCATGCTGTAGGTCAGAGGAATGCGCCCCAGTGGGCCTGCCACAAATGGTTGTGTGCGTGGCTCCAGAAGGATGGTCAGAGGCAGCCACGTCAGTCCACGGGCAACTCACGGTCTGCGTCAAGACCTGGTACTTAAGATGGGTTGTAAAGGTGGGCCATTATCCACCTAAAGAGCCTATTGTCCACCCAACGTGCCTATTCAGGCCATTGTTCGTCTTATGAGCCTATTTCAGATCTGGGTGACAAGAGATCAAAGCAGACTATAAGATGGAGGACTCACAACTAGCTTTCCTCAGACTGATGAAGCTGTTCGGGTGAGCAGCAAAACATTTCAGACTCTCAAGAAAAGAAGTCCATTTGTCATGGCTCAAGTTCCAGATGGAAGGCTGAGTTAATGGTGAGCCAGCGGCTACCAGGGCTTGAACCCCAGGTCGTGAGCACAGAGGCACGAGGTTTTGTGTAGGACCTGTCAAGAGAGCTCTGGGATTGGGCCCGGCCCTTGATGCCTCGCAACAACCAGAGAGAGCTTTCGGAAGTGGTCGGAGGCTTCAACGTGGGGCTTTAGCCCCTGCCCCCCTTGTCACTGATTTCTGGATCCTTGCCAGAGAGCCTCTCATTGCTTGCAATTATGCCTTGATTTGGGTTTGGGACCCCCGCCCCACAGGAGAAAGGGCTGGATTAAAAGAGCCCTGAAGGGGCAAATGAAGTGGTGTGTGTGTGTTGGGGGGGTCTCCTTTATACGGGGAGCCCAGGAACCCTGTTGGTGCAGAGGAACGTCTCAGTGAGAAGAGGTGCCTCGTGGTGCAGCAGTTCAACTGCGGTGCTGGCTGACCGTGTGCTGCCGTGGCTGGTCCACGTGCAGGGCGGCTTTTCCTCAGGAACCTGGGAAGAATGCAACTCCCCCCCTCCCCCAGTCTCTTTGTCCATCAAGGTATTTGAGGCTTTGCCAAGTGTCTTTCTCCCGAGAAGTATCTTCCACTTCCGTTGTGGGGGGGGGAGCAGGGAAGATGAATAAAAACACATGTATTGATTTTGCAATATGTGTCAGAGCTGAAGCTCCACAGAGCTGAAAGTGGTTCTGTGGGAAAGCAGACTGCATCTCAAGAGGGAGAACGGGAGGAGGAGGAGGAGGAGGAGGAGGAGGAGGAGGAGAGCTGAAGGGGAAGGTGTAGGCGGTGGCTTAGATCTCCCCTTGGAAAGGATCCGGCCATCTGTGGCTGCCTCCAGTGCCAGAACTCAAGCACCGCCACCGCCTCCCCCTCTGCCCAACGGCCCATGGCATCCGAGTTCCCCCAAAGAGGAGAAAGGGCTGGCATGCAGGCAGCCCCCCCACACACACCTTAACACTGGCATCAGACCAGGCCCCTTAATGGCTGCCAGGCTGGGGACAAGAGGAGAGGAGCCTCTTGGGCTTGAATCAAAGAAAGAGAAGGGAGGGCAAGGGTGCCAACTCCGATTCAAATTACAGTCTTGGAAGACTGGGTTGCTATCAGGGACCTGCCGATAAAATGTTGGGGAATCACCATTTGCAGGTGGCCAACAGAATCATCGAATCAGAGGATAATGGAGTCGGAAGCGGTCATCCAGTCCAACCCCCCTGCTACAGGCAGGAATACAAACCAAATGATTCTTGCCAGGGGGTGGTCCACATTTCTCTTGAGGGCCTCCAGTGTTGGAGCTCTTTCCTCTTTTCCTCCTGGGGTCATGGGTTCCATTGTCGCACTGCTCTAACAGTTAGAAAGTTCTTCCTGGTATTCAGTCAAAAGCTGGATTCTCTTAACTTAGGCCTAGTGTTGCGTCCTACACTCCGGGGTGACCGAGAATAGATCCTGCCCCTTCTCTCTACAACTGCCCTTCAAATATCTGAAAAGTGCCGTCCTTTCGCCCTGGAGTAGAGATTGGCACGAACAGGAAAAATTACGTTTCGAGTTGTCGTGTGTCGTTTCCGTTTTTCGTGAAATTTTCCAAAAATTTGTCGTTTCGTTTGTCAGTTTTTTGTCTGTCGTTAGTACTGGTTTTTTTGGGGGGGAGGGCTCCTGGAGGCACCTCTCTGGGGTGGGTGCCTCCTCTGGCCTGCCATGAAGGGAAAGCGGGCTCCTGGGGGCACCTCTCTGGGGTGGGTGCCTCCTCTGGCCCGCTACAAAATGGCATGCATAGCCAATTGGATATGCATACCATTAAGTTGCAGTTGCAGTAGCAGGCAGAGGCACCTCTCTTTGGGTGCCTCTGTGACTCACTGCCTGCAGTGCACTTGGGCTGGAGAGCGAAGTGAGAGAGGACCCCTACGGGCGCCTGCTGTGACTCACTAAGAAGGGAAGTGTACTTGCTGTAGTGCAGTGCGAGTACACAGATCTGGCTTGGGGTTAGGGGTTAGCGCAAGGGCTAGGCTTAGGGTTACTTGTAAGGTTAGGGTGGGTTACTGGGGTGCACCTCTGGGTGCCTCTCTGACCCACTAAGAAGGACAGTGTACTGGTGTATGGGTTAGGGTTAGTGTTCGGGTTCGGGTTCGGGCTAGGGTTAGTGGCTTTTTATGCCTGACTGGCACATCCCAGAAGTCTCGGTCAAAACCTGGCCAAGTGGCCATGTAATTGGTGGAATGGCTCCAAAAATTTGCATGGTCCACTCCCATGGCCAGCCCATCATTGCGCAGGTGTAAAAAAATAAAAATAAAAATAAAATAAAATAAAATCAATTGAGACATTTTGTTGCAAGAAAAACCCACTGCTGCTACTGTAAAAATTCAGGCAGTTTTAAAATAGCTATTTTCGCATATTTCTGTGGTGCTTTGGTGTGTTTTTGGACCACGCGATTTCAAAATAAATATTGCAGTCGCCCCATTTTGGATCCCCCGCCCGCACCGCATGGCATGGCGAGTTGGCGAGACGACGAGGATGCGCAGCCTAGGAGAGGAGAGGGGGGTAGGCCGGGGACCCCCCCCCCAGAAACCACCCTTCTGGTAGGTGCCCTCACTGAGGCAGGCATATTTTTGCCCACTTTTTTTGGCCGGGAATCGGGGTGTTTTTTTAATTTTTAAAACTTTTTTTTCTCTGCCGCGCCGCTTGGCGAGTTGGCGACTCGACGAGGATGCGCACTTTGCGCAGCCCAGGAGAGGAGGGGGGGAGGCTGGCAACCCCCCCCGAAACCACCCCTCTGGTAGGTGCCCTCACTGAGGCAGGCATATTTTCGCCTGCTTTTTTTGCCCGGGAATCGGGGTTTTTTATTTTTAAAACTTTTTTTCTCTGCCGCGCCGCTTGGCGAGTTGCGACTCGACGAGGATGCGGACTTTGTGCAGCCCAGGAGAGGAGGGGGGGAGGCTGGCAACCCCCCCCCCCGAAACCACCCCTCTGGTAGGTGCCCTCACTGAGGCAGGCATATTTTCGCCTGCTTTTTTTGCCTGGGAATCGGAGTTTTTTATTTTTAAAACTTTTTTTCTCTGCCGCGCCGCTTGGCGAGTTGCGACTCGACAAGGATGCGGACTTTGCGCAGCCCAGGAGAGGAGAGGGGGGAGGCCGGGGACCCCAGAAACCACCCCTCTGGTAGGTGCCCTCAGGCAGGCATATTTTCGCCTCATTTTTGGTCAGGAATCGGTTTTTTTATTTTTAAAACTTTTTTGCTGCGATGCCAGGAACGACAACGACAAATCAGACCCAATTTTTCTTTAGTCGGTTCAAGTTTGAGTTCTGGCGGAGTAATTCCCGTTACCGTTTCCGTTGCGTAACGGAAACGAGAAACGGAAATGGAAACGAGAATTTCGCCAAGTCGTGCCCATGTCTACCCTGGAGTCTTCCTTTTCTCCAGGCTAAACATGCCCAGGAGTTCTTTCTGTCTTTCCTCCAAGGGCTTGGTTTCCAGCCCCATCATCAACCTTCTTGCCCTCCTCGGAACTTGTTCCAACTTGTCAGCATCTTTCTTGGGGTGTGGTGTCCAGAACTTGGACACAGTGCTCAAGTTAGGGCCTAAAAACCAGCACTGAATGGAGGGAG